>JAWNNO010006141.1:0-29267 GCA_035044985.1 Lordiphosa fenestrarum
TTGCCACATCAATGCACAAAGCCTGGTTAAAACAAGAAAGAAAGTCGGTCAAGCCCGACTATAACATACTCTGTACCAAGAAAATTTGTCTTTTGATCATAACTCGAAAACCGTTCATCCGATCTTCTTCATTTCCCGAACTAATTAAAGCAATTGAATTAGCTTGGGACTCAATTTCATTAAATTACTTGGCCAGCTTGTATCAATTCCTTCCTAACCGGATGACTGAAGTTTGGAACGGCAAGGTGGCTTTTTTTCTACTAAATTAGACAAATTATCCTATATTTAAGTTATTTTTATGTTAAAATGAATCTGGGTTCTCAAAAATGGTTTGTTTGTTTAAGTTTCCTATTTCAGTAACACAATATTTGAGCCCATGAATTTGACGGATTATGTTTGATATTTTTTTTGTTATTATTTAAAGCTGTATCTTGAAAAATACCATCTGGTTAAGAAAAACCAATTAAATAATCTTTAATTAAAAAAAAATGAAGTCTCTATTATCATTGGTTTGGGAGCAGTGGGCGATAGTTTAATGTTTGCGAAAGCATAACATGACCTCGAGCCGGCTAAAAACTGCAGCTTTATAAAGGTCATAAAAAAACCAGTCACATGTACTTATACATTATATTAACCCTTTAGTTCTTAGAACTAATTTTTTTATGTCCCCTTTATTTATTTATTTATTTATTTGTTGTCTTGTCAAGCAGTATAGACTTTCTATATCCCACTTTGGGAAGAACAATGTTTGTGTGCAAATGATTTCTACTTCACAATGGAAACTCAAATTCACACAAATCTAGATATTTCCAAAACGAACAGCCATGCCATGATTAGGACTCTTAGCCAGCAACATGTTGGTCTTCATATTTGCCACATCAATGCACAAAGCCTGGTTAAAACAAGAAAGAAAGTCGGTCAAGCCCGACTATAACATACTCTGTACCAAGAAAATTTGTCTTTTGATCATAACTCGAAAACCGTTCATCCGATCTTCTTCATTTCTTTGGCGGATCGATAAGTTATCCTAATAACTAAATATGTCCAGAAAGAACAAGCCATCTATCTTCAAAACTGTGGGAGATATGACGTTTTTTTCTAAATTGGGGGGGCGGGAGGGGGCGTGGCCAAAATTGAAAATAAACTTGATCTGCCTGCAGACATAAGAAGCATATGTCCCATACATGTCAAACCTCTATCTCTTACCATCTCTGAGATCTGTGCGTTCATACGGACAGACAGACAGACAGACGGACAGACGGACAGACGGACGGACGGACAGACGGACATGGCTATATCGACTCGGCTGTTGATGCTGATCAAGAATATATATACTTTATGGGGTCGGAGATGCTTACTTCTGGATGTTACATACTTTTGCACAAACTTATAATACTCTATGTACCTTCGGTACAAAGTATAAAAACGGAGGAATTTAATTACTTGTTTGTTAAATCAAATGTTGATATAAAATGTGTGTCCGAAACGTGGTTTATGTCAGAACTGAGTGACTCCTTGATCGATTAGGCCATGCGGGGGGTGTAGCAATTTATGTTAGTAAGGCTGGAATGTCACGTTCAATTTGTAGGCGCAATTTTAGTCTCAATTTTTCGTCTACTGGGAAAAGTCTTTGGTGTCCAGAGTCAAAAAATTCTTGCATTTGCCCACAATGTTTTTGAAGAGGCCGAGATCATACACAACATCCATTTTTGTACATTAACAAAAAATTGCGACAATAATTGTCCCTTAAAATTTAAAGTGTCATTCCAGCCTAATAGGCTCAGGTGTAAGGTTATTGACACACATCCAACTGATAGCACGATAGAGTACATACTCATAGAAATATACAATTTATATTGTAATTTAAAAATGCTTATTGGGTGTGTTTATAGACCGTATACAAATATTGATATGTCGATCATAATTAATACAATGGCGAACTTATTGCTGACGAACACTGACATACAGTTATGCTCCGGCATTCACTTATTTTTGCGAATTGCGATTTCAGCAAATTCGTACGATTTTAGTTTAGAGCGCTCCGAAATTCGCCAGTTTTTGTCATCGATAATGTTCCATTCCCAACTTGTTTTGTGTCATTTCACATAACAAAAACAGCTGATGAGCGCCACTACTCATGCTATCGATAGTCATATATTTCCATCACGCTCAATTTTGTGTATCTCTATTAAATAAATTGTTTAAAATATTGCCTAAATGCGAATTGAGTGGATGAGTCCGTAAGACAAATCTAAAAAGTTTAAAGAGCTGAATAAAAATAGTTCCGTGGGCTGTCTATTTGTGCATCAACCTATATTTTGCATTTACTTTTCATTTCACGAACTCAGATGTCGCCGGTTTAAAAACGTCAAAACTTTGCGATTTCCGAATGTCGGAGCACCATTTTTTACGATTTGGAGATCAAATCGCAAAGTTTTTGCGAAAGCGAAAATGGGAGCATGGCTGTATTAATCATTTCAATTTTTTTTTTTGCTCAAAATTAAAATCAACTGTAAATTACGGCTTCCGTGTTAGACTTTTCACCAATATTATTGCATATCCTTGAATAGGGACCACAAAGCTACCCCAGTACAAGTTTTGATATCCTTGCAGAGGGTATACTAAAATTGTTGAGATGTTTGTAACGCATAGAAGGAAGCATTTCCGACCACATAAAGTACAAATATTCTTGATCAGCATGACGAGCTGAGTCGATATAGCCATGTTTAAGTGAGAAAAACATGTTTTTTTTCAGTGGAACTGTCCTTAAAATTAGTTCAAAAAAACGTGCTGCAAGGGTATACCAACAATACAATCAGCATTGTTCGGGACAGACAATGCATTGCTTTCGCTGTTAAACGAGTTCTTGTAAACCATTGAAGTAGCTTCAATAAATGAAACTGAAGATGATGAGCTAACAGAACAAATAAAGAAGGGAAATGCTGAATTGACCTCTTTAACCCAAAGACATTTACTTGACCTCCAGTATTATGGTGTATTGGGAAGAAAAACGATTCGTATACCATAATTTGAACCAGCTGGCCAAAGTGGTGCCCTCGGCTCTTGCAATACTAGTGAGTGTTGAAAGATCATTTTCGGCCCTCAAAATTATGCTTACAGATCAAAAATGCAACCTCGCTGACGAGTCATTGGCGAAATTGCTTTTTGTAAAATAAATAATAATTAAACGTAGCCCAAAATCAGACACCAAAATCGAAAAAATAAAAATTTTCAAATGCATCTGTTTGCACTGGGGTAATTTGTGGTCTCTTTTTGGTTTGATTTTACATTGGCGAAAAGTCTATCACTGAAGCCGTAAATTACAGTTGATTTTTATTTTGTACAAAAAAAATAAAAAATCAATAATAATCATTACTTTGGAATGGAATTTTGGAATGGAATCGACGGATATCCATTGTATCGGCTTCGCTATAAAGATGGCACTGACAGATAAATCGTGATGAAAATGAGAGAAAACGGTGACGTCGATAACCGCAGGATTATATCAAATTGTCCGCTTTTGTCAAAATCGTCACTGCAATGTTGTGTACTGCAACTCCATCAAATGCGTGTCTACAAGTGACCACATTGACAAATTTATTTTTCGTCGTGCGAAAGCGATTAGTTCGCTAGAACGTTACTCAAAATTTTACTTAGAGTTTGCACGACAACTTCGAATTTCGATCATAAAATGAACTACAGGATTCACAACAAAGGCTTTGTTCTGATCGAAGACTAGGTCACTTAATAGTGAATTGCAACCGGAGAAATGCTATGATAGAGATGAGTAGGCTGAACAAGTCCAAACAAATTTGCGGCTTTTGAAGGCGGAACAGAAGAACGTGTGCGATTCACTGAGGAAGGCTTCGATGAACTTAATGCATGACTTAAACCGTTGTAATTACGGCATGTCAAGAAGTTGAGATTGACCACGAACATAATAGTCGCATTGCCGAACGACTCAGGTGCCGGCGCTTGGGATGACCAAATTCCTGTTAATAGACTGGATTGATATCTGATCACATCATCGAAAGAGGAACTCATCACTTAAGAGTTGCCTGGCATCGCACAAAATTATAAAAATCTCGATTGGACTAGAGAACGGGCAATACTAAACTGTGCAACGGTACTCGGTTGACCGTTAAGAAAATGTTGAGCAATGTGCAAAGGAATACGGTTGTCCGTTATGAAAAGAATGAACAACGTGATTCAACGTGGGCAAGACCGGCCAGCTCATCCCCCCTGAGGGCGGGTTTCATCCCAATGCCCACAGGTCGCACAATCCACTCCTCAGAGGCGCGTCTCTGCCCTCATATTAAACATCTAATAGCCGTTTAAGCACAAAAAAAAAAACAGGGACAACAACATTGCACGGACGAACAAACATTTGAGGCTTGGATGATCAACCTCCGTGCACCCACCCTTTCTGTGGCCATGTTGGTTTCTATCTGGTTTGCCCAACCTCCTACGTTCCAGTATCAGCTTACTCCATGATCCCTATACTCCCTGTTGAATCACAAAGCTTATTTTGTGAATGTATAAAACTTCAGGTTTGGGCGGTGATTAATTAATTAATTTAAAGCCTATGGATTGCCGACAAAGGAAACGAACGTCTGATCTTCTTTGACATAACTTCAACTGCCTTTAATTTCAGTAGTATGTAGAACATGAGGCTAACATTACATTTCATTTACATTCATTGAGTAGATAACAGTGGTTGAGAGTTGCAGAAAGTGCCTAATAGAGGGAGCATTACAGATTCTCATTGATATGATCGTACATTGTCATTTAATAAGCTTATAGTTATTGAGCCACCTTAAGCGCAATTTGAAAGAATCTGCTTTTAACGAATATTTTGGCACAGAAGCAGCTGTAGGAAGTAGCACCAGCTTATGTACTGGTCGGCAACAGACTCCACTAGGGGTCCGAACGTGAGCCTCCCGAACATGACCATCCTTTCCAGGCACTACGGTTTCAATGCGGCCGATCTTCCATTTTTGCGGGGGGAGAATGTCATCGTGGACGATGACCATGGCTCCAGTAGTGATATTTGGAGTCGGCGAAGTCCACTTGCTTCGGACCCGTAGTTCTTTGATGTAGTCTGAAGACCAGCGCTGCCAAAATTGTTGCTTTATAGCTGTAACCACATAGCGCTCGTAACGATTTCCCAACTAGCAGATGTCCAGCTGTGAGGGCTCCAAGATCACTCGGGTCAGGCGACATTGGCGACAGCGGTCGCGAGTTGAGTATCGCTTCAACCTCTGCAGCGACAGTGGGAAAATCTTTGAACGTGAGTCTGGAGTTGGTAAGGCCGCCAAAGTGTGGTGCCCTGAGAGGAATAAAATGGAAGGAAATGAAATCAGATAAACAATGTGAAGAAATGGCGTCTTGCGTGTTTTGATCAAGCAGGAACTTTATAAGGTCGCTGAGATGGTTGACGGCTCCGGCAAAGTTGGTGGCGTAGTCACAGTAAATGTCAGTGGGCAGTGAGCGTCTGACAACCATTCGTTTGAGTGCAGCCAGAATCGCCTTGGTGGAAAGTTCCGACACCACTTCGATGTGCACCGTTTTTGAGGCCATGCAAATGAAGACAGCGAGATAGGATTTTATAGGACCTTTCCCTCTTATGCGATGATACGTGTTTATAGGGCCGCAAAAATCGACACCACACCGCTGGAATGGTTGACAGGGCGTGAGTCGTTCTGGCGACAGAGACCCCAGAAGTTGGTGTTGTAGTTTGGGTCAGTAACGTACGCAGGCGACGCAAGCTCGAACAATTCGACGCGCGAGGTCCCTGGCGTTGACAATCCAATGTTCCAGTCGGATAAGTGTCACGAGTGTTTTTGGACCAGCATGAAAATTGCGGAGGTGCAAGTGTCGAACGTAGATCCACACGAAGTGCGATTTGCTAGGCAGCAGCAATGGGTGTTTTTTGGAGTCTGACATGTCAGCATTCTGCAGTCTGCCACCGACTCTGATGAGTGGATATCCTGATGACGCGTCGATGAATGGGTTGAGATATTTTACACTGCTTCTTACTGGCAACGATTTTTGAATTAAGCGGAAGTCTTCAGGGAATTACTGTTGCTGAATGTTTCAGATAATGCAGTAAGAAGCATGAAGCAGCTCTTCAGGTGATAACGCCATGACTTCGAGCTTTACTTTGGTCTTGGTCAATTGTCAGATTCTCGGTTGCCAACAAATGTTGATAGTGTTATCGAATGTTGCTACAGCCAGTGTAAGTGAAGTCTGTCCAAAAGTGTGTCGTATGCGGCTTGTCCATGAACAACGACTTGATCTGGGAATAGAGCTGGGCAAGCAAATGAGCTCCACATAATTCGAGCTTGGGCAGCGATTTCTTTTTCACTGGAGCTACTCTGGACTTGGCAGTGAGTAGGTGAACCGACAGATTTCCGCAGGCAGTCTCAGTGCGCACATAGATGCAGCAACCAAATGCTCGGATCGATGCGTCGTAGAAACAGTAAAGTTGACACGATTGTGATTCGAGTTGAAGACAGTAGCGAGGTACTGATAATGATGAGACGGCGTGGAATGACTCCAAGCACTTGCTCTAGGCGAGATGTATGAATGTACAGATTCATCCCACTGTAGCCTTGTCAGCCACAGTTCTTGAAGAAGGATTTTAGCGACAATAACAAGCGGCGACAGTAGACCCAGGAGATCGAATAGAGATGATGCGACTGACAAGATGGTTCTTTTGGTGATTCTTGACAATGAGTTCTAGGGCGTAAAATCGAAAAGTAGCAAGTCGATGTGCTGATTCCAGATGACTCCAAGAGCGCTAGTTGCTCCATCTTCATGTGTGCAAAAGTGTTTGTTGGCGCTGCTCTCGACGAAATCAGCATGATTTGAGTGCCATTTGGTCATTGGGAAATGACTTCGACGCAGAATCTCTGTGACCTCATCCTTGATTAACCGAAGTGTGTTTAGGTCGTCTGCTCCAGCCACTAGATCGTCGACATAAAATGCGGATTTGATGATAGCTGCGCTGACCGGATGGTCAGTACAATGGAGATCAGCTAAATGATGGAGGCTGCATATTGCCAGATGTGGAGCTGTGGCAGTTCCATAGGTTACCGTGTTGAGTAGGTACGTGGCCAGTGCATCTTCTGGAAATGCTCGCCAAAAAATGTACTGATATTTGCGATCGTCAATGTCAACCAGGGTTCGTAAAATGCACAAATGATATTTTTCAGTCATGATAATTAACATCAATGAAAATAATTTTTATTTTCACACGTGTAAATAACATTTTTTTCAGAAGAAAAAAATTATTTTTTTCATGAAACTAACACGAACATTTTTCACACGCATGATTCTATCACGCGTGTGAGAAATTTTTGCAGCCTTCTGTAAAAAAAAAATGCGAGCAAATTTTTTTCACAAAATTTCTCACACGTTTGTAAACAATTTTCAGAATTTTTTTTCACTGCATTGGTGTTGGTGTGTATATGAGAGTCGGCTGTGTGTCGTATTCTCGTGCGCGGCTGCGGCTCGGCCAGGCACACTGAGCTGACAAACGGGGGTGGAAAATTTTAAGACGCGAGTGCCTGTGCCTGAGGGCCATAAAAATTGCGATCGGCTGCGTTCTGACTAATCAATGAGCTGTCAGGAACTGCATTTTTCTGCGGTCTCCGCTAATATCCATTTTTAGGCGCAGCTTACGACTTTTTACTTTATCAGCAATGGAGTCGCGCGAGAGTGCCTGTCCCTTTTATATGGGGGTCATAAAAATTCGAGATCCGCTGTATTTGCAATGACCTGCCAACCATCAATGGGCTGCGAATCAAAATAGGTACGAGCTTACCCTTTTAAAAAAGGGATAAAAAAAAAGTTATTTACACGTGTGAAAATAAAAAATTTTTTACACACTGTATTTTTTCATTGTGTTAATTTTTCTCGTGTTAAAAATAATGTGTGTTAATTTTCGAACCCTGATGTCAACATATACTTGCCTGTACATTTTAGTCACATCAGCTGTTAAAGCATAGCGAACTAGCCTGAAGCGCAGCAGCAACAGAAATAGGTCATATTGCATCGTCGTACCAACAAGTACATTTTAGTCACATCAGCTGTTAAAGCATAGCGAACTAGCCTGAAGCGCAGCTGCAACAGAAATAGGTCATATTGAATCGTCGTACCAACAAGTAATATGTCAGCAAAGTTTGATTCGATGTGCGGAAGGAGGCATCAAAGACCACTCTCAGCTGTGTGGTCTCACTACTTGGCTTAAGGACGTAATGGTGAGGTATGTAGTAGTGTGGTTGAGATAGGTTTGGGTTAGGCACCAGCGCAATGTGTCCTAGGTCTTCGTATTCCTTCATGAAGGAATTGTACTGTCTACGAGTTTCAGGTGAGCGTAATAGTCGCTGTTCTACACTTAAAAACCTACGACGTGCGAATTGATATGAAATTCCAAGAATGCTAGGACTGTCTTTGAAGGGCAGTTTAACAACAATGCGTCCGCTGGGGTCCATCTGAGTTGATTTCAGATAGAGCTCTTCACATACTTGGTGTTCAGGCTTTAGTCGTTTGCTTCATGTGGTGATTGCTTCGAGTTCCCAATGCTGCTTAAGATTCTTGTCAATGGATATGAAGCTGTCAGCAATCAGCTGACTCCGTTGAACGTTGTTTATTGTGTTTTCCTGCGACTATCCATCCAAACAGAGTCTTTTGCAGGGTTGGTAAGTTAGGGCCCAGTTTGATTTGTCCCACCACTAGGAGGTCAAAGAACGCTTAAGTACCGAGAAGCATGTCGATAAGGCTAGACTTGTAGAATTTTTCATCAGCTAGTGGGATGTTCGCAGTAAGATTCCAGTTTGAAATGTCAATTTCTGCTGCAGGTTGATAGGCAATATGATGTGTGACACAGAGTTCTAGTGAGATTTCAAAGGTCGAAATTCGTGATTTGTAGAGTTGTAGAACAAAAGTTTAATGTCTGTGTACGATTGACCAATGCTGCGAATTTGGATGTTGTGCCGGCTCTGTCGCAATCGTAGCTTTTTAGCAAAGGAATCTGTGATAAAGTTCACCTGCGAACACGAATCGAGAAGTGCTATGCTAAGCCTGAAGGAACCAGCTGAATCCTTGACTAGGACCAAGGCAGTTGCCAAAATAACCTGGGTCCCTTTAAGGGCGTCTGCTTGAGCATGGGCATCCGTGCCTGCTTCAATGGGGTGGTCGTTGTTCCGCAACCAGAAAACTGTGATTGTTGTGCAAGAGAGTATGATGAGTGAGGTTACAGGTGCGGCAGCGATATTTCGATAAGCCATTTGATTTGATGGCCCTTGGAGAGACAGTTGATGCAAAGTTTATATCGTTTCACCACATCAAATCGCTGTCGTGGATCCATTGCTCTAACATGATCACACGCCATTAGCTTGTGGTCAGGATTTGAGCACAGCACGCACGACACATTTAAAAGGGCGATTGTCTGGCCTGAGGTTTGGTGTTGGGCCTTTTGAGATTAAGAACTGGCAGTGCCGCTTGAGTGCCAGCACACATTGATTCCACGACGGCAAGCTCGCGTAGTCCATTTGCTTCGAGTTTGTTGGTCAAACTTTTCCATGACTATGTAGATCAACATTGCTTCTGATATTTCAGCGTGATAACCTAGTGAGGATAATGAGCTGTACAATGAGGTCGCATTATCAATCAAACTACGTAGTTGTCGGGCATTTGATGGGGCTGGCTGGTTGCAACTTGAAAATTGTAGTTATTGCTTCCGCAAAGATAAGCGCTGGTTTGTCGTACCGAGATCGCAGCTTGTTTAGGGCCTTGGGATAATTTTCACCTGTGACTGGAAATGCCTGAATTGCTTTCATGGCGGAACCCCTTAAACAATTGAGATGGTTAAATTTCTCAATGTTTGACAGACTTTCATTATTGATCAGTTGAAGAAACGACTGGATAAAGTTCTTGTAGTTTGAGTGGTTGCCATCGAACGTGGGCATCGCTAGTCTTGGCAGCCTCCATGGTTGGAATGATGTAACAGGGTTCTCGAAGACTGTGCAGTTCAGGTCTTCTCCGAGGAGTTGTTTGATGGTCAGTTTACTCACTTAACTGTCCTCTAGTTCTGAGCGTCCGTTGTCTGCGGGCTCCAGCGATTCGAGCTCTGATAGCACGACTAATGACTGCTTAAAGTATGACTCTAAGATTCCCAAGCGGCATTGGAGTTCAGCGGACGATTTTTCCCACCCTTCATCCCGTTGGCCGTCCACCATGGTTTTGATACGAGAGATGTTTCATTTGATGTAGGCACGCTGGCGCTTGTAGTTTTCCAGTGTGTTCGTCATGATGGAAAAATTGAAGCGAGTCGAAGCGGCGACGGCAGCGACTTCAGCGTCAGTCAAAAGCAGCAACTAACCGTAATTCCAGCTGTACTGAAAAATGTATGCGTGTGTGCGTGCTCTAATGCGAGCGAATGTTAACGAAAAGTGTAAAGCCAGTGTGGCAGGCGACAGCGGCCTGAACGATTATGAACGCTGCAACGGTGCTCTGACTTGGGCAGAAACGGCAACTTTAGCGAAAACGCAGCCTGTGTTGTAGTGACGTACGCGATAAGAGTGAGTTCTGCCAGTGAAGAATAGACTCTGACAGCGATAACGGTGACTCCATGTGGCGGAGGCAAAAGCAACTTTTACAATAAACAAGAAAGAAAGTCGGTCAAGCCCGACTATAACATACTCTGTACTAGAGCCCTGCATGAGTGGAATCAAAGTGCCCTTTGATTCTTGTTTAAAAAAAAAGGTTCAAGTAAATCAAGTCTGAAAATATTTTGATTCGAGTTAGTCAGCTCAAATTTATAATGACTCCAAACAGATCAAGCTCCAAACAGATCAAGCTCCAAATAGATCAAGCTCCAAATAGATCAAGCTCCAATCTGTGCTCCAGTGGTTCATTAGATCATATCAAGTCAAAAATTAAGTCAACACAAAAAAAAGTTGTTACCATATTTCCCAACTGCGCAATTCGCTATACATCGCTACTTCCTCGAAGAACGGTGCTTCATGGTCGAGCTTAGATACGAGTTAAATATATATACTTCCAAGGCAGTTTAATTTGCCCAGTTATGTAGAAACTGCACACCGCCGACTTGCTGGTTTCAGACCCCCAAAACACATCCACTTATGCTCCTGATACAGCCTTCTTGGCTTCCAGTCGATGCGTAACTACCCCATACCTAACTCCATGTACAAAAACCTTGACAGCAGATATAAAGACCTTTTGCCGGCCTATACCATCCGTATCGCCAATAAACTGGCGACAAACAAAATACGAACACGGCTCATAAGGATCATCGCTTGAGTTGTCTTCGGAGGTTTTGAATCACTTATGCCGGGTCAAATTGGATGTGCTTTTATTAAGTTTAAAAACACTGCAGCACTTTCTGCAGCCAAAAAAGTTTGCGACCTTCCCATCCTTCTTCCGCGCTTTTGGCAAATCTTGAGTTCTCCTGAAATAAACTACCTTTTGATGCTTTCTGAGATTGTCTCTGAAGACTTGGTGGAATTCGATGAGGACTACTTTTTAATAAAGGAAAACATTGAATTAGTAATGTAGTAAGTTACAGATTGGTTTAAGTCCAGTGTAGTACTCTGTACCTTGGGTACATAGAGCATATTAATTTTTTGCAAAAGTATGTAACAGCCAGAAGGAAGCATCTGCGACCCCATAAAGTATATATTCTTGATCAGCATCAACAGCCGAGTCATGTCTGTCATGTCCGTCTGTCTGTCCGTATAAACGCACAGATCTCAGAGATGGTAAGAGATAGAGGTTCGACATGTATGGGACATATGCTTCTTATATCTGCAGGCAGATCAAGTTTATTTTCACTTTTGGACACGCCCCGCCATTTGGAAAAAATATCATATCTCCCACAGTTTTAAAGATAGATGGTTTGTTCCTTCTGGACGTATTTAGTAATCAGGAAAACTTATCGATCCGCTAAAGGAATGTTGAAGATCTAATAAACGGCTGCTGCTACTGCAGCATCAAAATTTATGCTGAGCGTATAATTTCGTTGGTACAGAGTCTCTTATAGTCGGGCTTGACCGACTTTCTTTTCTTATTAATAGTTCTTGATTTTGCAATAAAATTAAAAATTTTTAATCAAAACAAGTCCAGAAACTTATGACATTAAGGCTCTGAGCTGTTTGATTTATTTATATTGACATTGAACCCTATGAGCAATTTGAGTTGAGCATGAGTTGAGCTGAGCTGAACTATTTCAAATAGATCATATAGCTCATGCTTCATGTCATGAGCTATAGCTATAGCCTCATGTCATGAGCTATAATTCAATGAGTCAATAATTTTGTGAACTATGACTAGAAATTCATAGATAGATCAAATCAGTAAGAAAGTCAAGGGGAACTTTGATTCATCTCATGCAGGGCTCTACGCTGTACCAAGAAAATTTGTCTTTTGATCATAACTCGAAAACCGTTCATCCGATCTTCTTCATTCCTTTGGCGGATCGATAAGTTATCCTAATATCTAAATATGTCCAGAAGGAACAAGCCATCTATCTTCATCTATATGACGTTTTTTCTAAATTGCGGGGGCGGGAAGGGGCGTGGCCAAAATTGAAAATAAACTTGATCTGCCTGCAGACATAAGAAGCATATGTCCCATACATGTCAAACCTATATCTCTTACCATCTCTGAGATCTGTGCGTTTACACTGCTCGACAAAATGAAAGTCGATCTTTCCCCAATTCACCAAACCAACTTTTTCTAAAGTATTTTGGCCCGCTGAGCACGAAAATCGACATGAAAAAAAAATCTGTCGAATCGTTATCGAGATATTATCGATAAACTGTTTTTTCGATTTTTTCAAAAGTTGCCTCCACTTAAACTCTCATAACTTTTTTGTTTCTACACCTATTGAAAAGTTTTAAGGCAATTAAGAAAGAAGAAACCTGACGGAAAGTTTTGTTTTCAGACAAAAATGTGATAGGATGACGGCTTTCAGAGCTATAGGCCCAAATGTAGAAAAAAACCTTAATTTTTTCAAAATTTAAAAAATTATCGATATTAAAGTGCTTAAAAATGCAAACTGATAAACAAAATTAATGTTTTTTTTTAATTCGAAAATAAAGTATTTTATTAACTTTAAGAAAAGCCTTCATACACAAAATCGGACAAGAAAGGGTTTTTTCAAAAATTTTTTGGTGAAAAGGGGCAGACTCACAAGTTTCAACACTAACTCAGCATTTTCACAAACCAAGTGGAATTCATTTAGATCTTTAATTTAAATCTCAACGCTGCTTGATTAATAAGGTGTGGCTTTTTTTCCAAAGCAGTGAATTCTTCTTCCCTTGATATATCGCTTTCGATCTTACGGCGCTTTATGGAGCTTGGGGGACATATTGGAGCTGCGCAGTTCTTGGAACGAATCGCTGGTTTGGTTACGGAAGAAGCATCTGCATATTCAACACAATGCTTTTTCCCACGGGTTTTGGTTCTAGAAATCTTGGTAAGTCAAACGTAACAATCCTTTTCGTGGTCCACTGGTTCCCTCCAAATAATTGGAGTTTCAAATGAAAAGTTTTAAATTTTTCCTGAAGACCACTTTTGCAAAATTCTACGGCATCTTGAGCATTATACTTGTGGAACCCAATGAGCACCTTCATTTTTTATTGCCAGTCCGAACAAATTAAAATACGTTTTTTTAAGCGACTCCGTAATGCTATGTCCTCCACTAGAGCCAACATACAGCCCGCAAACATAGCAAAACAAGTTAGCACTCTTGTTGCATATAAATTTGGGCATTTTTCTCTGGACTTTATTTACTTAACTGTCTTAAGCTTCACCATCGATAACTTATCGATATCGAAAACTGGTTTTACACTGAGTCAATGTGCGTCACAATTCTGCGTCACACAAGCTGGTTTTACACTGAGTCACGGTGCGTTACATTTCTGAGTCACATCTTCATGTGAACGTCAAATTAAGTCACGCATAAGTGTAAAGAGCCGTAATAAGTTTTATGTGAGATTTAAATTAAAGATCTAAATGAATTCCACTTGGTTTGTGAAAATGCTGAGTTAGTGATGAAACTTGTGAGTCTGCCCCTTTTCACCAAAAATTTTTTCCAAAAAACCCTTTCATGTCCGATTTTTGTGTATGGCTTTTCTTAAAGTTAATAAAATACTTTATTTTCGAATTAAAAAAAAACATTAATTTTGTTTATCAGTTTGCATTTTTAAGCACTTTAATTTCGATTATTTTTTAAATTTTGAAAAAATTAAGGGTTTTTTTTCTACATTTGGGCCTATAGCTCTGAAAGCCGTCATCCTATCACATTTTTGTCTGAAAACAAAACTTTTCGTCAGGTTTCTTCTTTCTTAATTGCCTTAAAACTTTTCAATAGGTGTAGAAACAAAAAAGTTATGAGAGTTTAAGTGGAGGCAACTTTTGAAAAAATCGAAAAAACAGTTTATCGATAATATCTCGATAACGATTCGACAGATTTTTTTTTCATGTCGATTTTCGTGCTCAGCGGGCCAAAATACTTTAGAAAAAGTTGGTTTGGTGAATTGGGGAAAAATGATGTCGAGCAGTGTTATACGGACAGACAGACAGACAGACATACGGACAGACGGACATGGCTATATCGACTCGGCTGTTGATGCTGATCAAGAATATGGGGTCGGAGATGCTTCCTTCTGCCTGTTACATACTTTTGCACAAACTTATAATACTCTAGGTACCTTCGGTACAGAGTATAATTAATCTTTATTTAATTGTTTAAGCACTGCCCTACATTGGGCGCAAAAATGTTAAATCACAAAGCTTATTTTGTGAATGCATAAAACTTCAGAATTGGGCGGTGATTAATTAATTAATGCAAAACCAATGGATTGCCGACAAAGGAAACGAACGTCTGATATTCTTTGACATAACTTCAAGACTGCCTTTAATTTCAGTAGGCTGTAGAGCAAGAGGCTACCATTACATTTCATTTACATTCATTGAGTAAATAAAAGTGGTTGAGAGTTGCAGAGAGTGCCTAATAGAGGGAGCATCACAGATTCTCATTGATATGATTGTACATTGTTATTTAATAAGGGGAATTTGTTTGACCGAACAATCCCTTCTCCCACCTTTAAAAAGACTGACACCAACATTTCCATGTCACTTACACCATTAATAGACAATATTCTGAATGACCAAACTTGGCATTGGATTATTCTATCTTAGCCCCTAAACATAGGTCCATTTGCACCCCAAACAAATTATAGTGAGGATATGTATATAAATAAGGAAAATATTTCCGCATGCATGGAAATTTTTCCTGTAAGCCTATGTATTCTAAATGGGTTGCCTGAGCAAACAACCAAAATATTTTTTTTTCAGGACTGCGTTGAGCCTTCAAGTCTGCTTGTAGCGTCTGCAGCCGATTCCCAGGACGACCATGGATCTCGCTCTATCGCCTTGAAGCTTGAATTTGAAGCTTACTTTTAAAAATCTCTGCCCTCGGCCAAGGGGGGATCCACCGCAAAAAGAGCCCGCAACGCGGGACCGTACGTTTGTCTGGGGCTAAGCTATGCAGCCTCTAGCGGAATGGACTCAATCGATTTTATTTTTTCTAGTCGACGGCAACAGCCGTGGAGCCAGGCATTTTCCACAATCCTTCGCTCTGCCACAGGGATAACTTTTGGAGCGCTCCTCAGTCTCATCCGGCCACGGGGATTTAATGATCTGCATACCTGTTGCATTGGCCTTCTTCCTATCGATAACACACACATCACTTTATCTCCCAAACCCGAGCTGCCTGCACTACTAACGGAAAATTAATTTTAATGCTTCTAATTTTCACTCTTCCCACACTTAATAAAATGCACCCGATTTTAATTTCGCAAAGTCCTCCCTCCCTCTCCACGAGTGGAAAATATTTCAAATTCCTACGGTACAGGAGCGGGCTGCCAACTCGCTTCAATCTAGGCCGATTTGAGTTTGTCGCCTTGCGCTCTGCCTATCGATAATGACACAGCGCAAAAAATTCGTGGGAAGCCTTGCCACAAGGGAAATATTGGCAAGCACAGTGGAGTATTTGACCGAATTAGGCGGGCAAAATTATTTTTATAAAAATTTTAATTTAAAATGCTTGGCAAATACTTGCCAGATATTTAAAAATAAAAGAAAAGTAAACAAACTGAAAAAAAACAGTAAAAAACCTCAAATATTTGTTTCTTCATCGTCTGAGGTGAAAAAATGTTCCGGAATGTTGTAGTCGCTACCTTCGGCTGGTACAAGCATTTCTAAGCATTCTTTTGTGAAAGGTTTTAAAGTATTTTTGGGCTTTTTCGTAGTCCCGCTAACAGAGAATCTGAAGAAAGCAGATATTTTCATTTTTTTTAAATATCTTGCAAGTATTTGCCATGCATTTCAAATTAATTTAATATTATATAATTTATTACAAAACGGGCGTAGTTCTCACAATATTGCCGAAAGTGTTTATTTCTGGCTTCTGCTGTCTCTTCTGATAGCTGTCTTATGGGCATCATAGCTTTTTCAATAACAGTTGCGCTATGAACAAGTACCTTGGGCATTGTTGGCGTCATTGGGTACCAAGAGAACAACTTAATATACATCTTCTCAATATCTGTTGCGTAGGCGTGAAACTTTTCAGTGTTTATTTTACGGCCACTGGATAATACTTCCAATACAACTTTCAAGCAAAAAATTAGCTCTTGGTCAACCCCTGTGATTTATGCAGCCAAACGAGGATCGAAAAAAAAATCTGCTCGTGTTGCCATGATTACTGTTTCCGAAACCAGGTTTGGGAACATTTACAATCAAGCCCATTCTGCTTTTTCTTCCTGGACTATTCATTTTCGGTTTTTTACTACAACTTTTTCCTCTGGTTTTCGTGCTTGCCATTTTTTAGAGATAATTTGTAAGACAAATGCAAAAGTGTTTCAAATAATCGAATATGAGCTTGGATTGGGCACTAGGATATTTCCAATTGTTATTACTCAGTAAAAGGCAAATTTGAGCAAGATTTTTTTTATGTTTTTAAGCTTTGAAATGTCAAGAATCTTACCTAAATAAAAATCTTTGCAAAGCAAAGTGATGCCATTTGACTTCTTATTGTAGCTCTTCCAGTACCAGTTCACATTATATTTGAACTAAACTTTGTATAGTCCACAATAATAATATAATAATTTCCTGCTTTACAATTAACTACTTTCAAAAATTTTTAAAAATGATCTCACGATTTATAGTAATTTTTTATAACTTCGTCTTGTATTGAACACGGCTAAACCGCAAATGCACAATTAGCAACACGCCGCTTTCACCACGTGGTGAGAGCGGATGAAAACAAAAAGGAAGTAAAACAAGAAAGAAAGTCGGTCAAGCCCGACTATAACATACTCTGTACCAAGAAAATTATACGCTCAGCATAACTTTTGATGCTGCAGTAGCAGCGAACAGTCTTTATATCATAACTCGAAAGCCGTTCATCCGATCTTCTCCATTTCGGATCGATAAGTTATCCTGCTTACTAAATATGTCCAGAAAAAACAAGCCATCTATCTTCAAAACTGTGGGAGATATGACGTTGTTTCTAAATTGCCGGGGCGGGAGGTTGCCAAAATTGAAAATAAACTTGATCTGCTGCAGACATAAGAAGCATATGTACTATACATGTCAAACCTCTATCTCTTACCATCTCTGAGATCTGTGCGTTCATACGGACAGACAGACGGTCAGACGGACAGACGAACCTACGGTACAGAGTATAAAAACAACGGAATCTTGTCAAGCATTCTATTCTCTTCAGTTAGCTCTGCACCCAAAGTTTCCACACTTCCTTCGACTTGATCTTTGAGTCGTTCGAGTCCCATCTTTCTTTAAATTGCCCTCCCTTCGATCACAATACTCTACCGACTCGGATTCCGTCATTTGGAATCCCAACATCAACTACGGATCCAGGTCCACCTCCTCCACGTCCCGCGACAGAGTATCAGCATCTATGTTGTCGGCGCCCTTTCGGTGCAGCCTGTAGCTGCAGCGACCATCTTCCCAACCGGCCACTCAAATCCTTAAGGAACGTTCTCCGTTACTAAATAATTTAGTTGGTGACGATTTAGTTTTGCGGAAAAAAAGCTATTTATTCAACCCTATCTTTAAGTCTGTGATCACCGTGAACGGCATCTACTCAATGTATTTTTGGACCGCCATGATGGCCGCCAGACATTCTTTCTCCGTTACTAAATAATTTAGTTGGTGACGATTTAGTTTTGCAGAAAAAAAGCTATTTATTCAACCCTATCTTTAAGTTCGCCTTTTTCATTTGCTGCGCTACCTGCCTCAAAATCCTAATATGAGTTTGAAAGTTGGAAGAAATCACTAGCAAATCGTCCAAATAAACGAAGACATTTGCCCGCAACTAGTTCAGCGTCTTTTCCGAAATCTTTCTCGAGCTTTCTTCATCCTTAGCGTGACCTCCCCATCCCCTCCACCTGGTGGTCTGCAAATATCCTGTTCCTCACTTCCAAATAGGCTCCAATGCGCTCTTCCGCCATTAAAACCTTTATTTTATTATTAAATTTAACTTCATTGATATACTCATTATTTTTTAGTTTCTTGTCCTTTTCTTGCTGGGATCTTCCACGAAAGCTGTTCTCCCGTTTGATCAGCGTTCACTCGTCCGTTTTCCGCACAGCTTGGACAATTGGGGCTAAATACCTCCGGGTTTCCGCAACGGTAACAGAAAATATTCCTTTCCTTCGCTAGGCAATCTCGGAATCCGTGGTCTGGTTGTCCACAGTTCCAGCTGCATAATCTGGGTTTGGCCGTCATCCTTGCTTCCTCGACCGGCTTTGCTTCATCCTATCCCGTGGACTCGACCATTTGATGGGAATTTTTTCGGGGCTCTATACGCCAATCGCGGTTCTCGCTTTCCAAAATTGGCCTCCATTTCCAGGCTCTAAACTCAGCGCGCATAAGTATCGAGCGATCTCTTCGCTGAGACCCTTATTAATGACGCGGGTCATCTTCGGCTCTGTCAGGGTGTCTCCAATCTCGCTCCCAGTCTTTGCATCGCTCGGAAGTAATCTTCAACCCATTCGCCCGGCTGCTATCTACTTTCTTAAGGGCCCCCCTTTATTTAAATTTTTTTTTTATTTTTTTAAATGAATGCCTAAATAAATGTTAAGAATATTGTGTCAAAATTTCAAGTCGATTGGAGCAAAATTGACGAAGTTACGAGTATTTTTATACCTGTCGCATTTCAGGTACCGTACAAATTTTTTAGTGTTCAAAACTTTAAAGCGATTTTCCCACAACTCACGTTTTCAAAGTCAGTGCCCCTCATAACATAAAAACTACTGAACCGATCATTTTGAAATTTTGTACACTATTTCTGAACATAATTTACGAGGTAACGCTGTCGAGTTTTTTTTTCAAATTTGTTAATAATTTTTTTTTACATTAAAAAATTAGCCGAATTTTTTCCAAAAAATCTAATTTTTCACTTCAAAATTTTTCAAAAAAGTGAAAAATTTAAATTTCGAAAAAACTCGACAGCGTTACCAGGGGAAATCTATTATCTAATGAATAAACTTTAGTTTTTTGATTTCGGATGATCCAGCACCAAGTTATGAGGGGCACCGCAATTCACCTTTTTTCCGAGAGATTTCCGAATATTTGCTGCCATTTGCAGTGTTTTTTAATATTTCTTCGTGAAAATTTTATACAACATTCTTTAAATATCATACTTGAATGTGCTTTTAGTTTTAATAAAGAGATTTTAACTGTGTCGTCACAAAAAATTCACAAAATAGTGCATTTTTTCGAGCGATTTGAGCTTACCCCCCCCATTGTTCGGCTTACAGACTCTGCCATAGAAGCGCGATATGTGTCCTGACTTTGCGCCAATCCGACGTTACGGACGGAATATCTGCCCGCGGCGACTTCTAATCCCAGCTATCGGCCATCTGGTGATTTGTCCCGGTCATTCTTACGCATCTCGGAACATGACGCTGTCGAGGATTTGGCGGAGGAGTCCTAGTGAACCTCCCGCTATATTCGATCAACTTGTCCAAGATCGCGTTTTTGGACCTGAACCCTAGATGCCCTAAGGGCATCTAAGTCGGTGCTCTAAACTTATCCCAATTTCAACATTCTAATTCAATATTCTCTAATGTACCAAAGATGAATATTTTAATATAATTAATATGTGTTTAATTATTTCAGATTGTAATCCGCAAGGTTAACCCCGAACTTAGTCGGCAAATTATCCTTCGATGTTTAAACACAATCCTCACACATACTAAAATCTACAATTGGACAAATATCACAGGACTGCAAACCGGTTCGGATTTGAACCACTCCGGAGTCGGAGATTCTGGGTTTTTTTGGGACTTCGGAACCGAACCCAAACCAAACAATTTTTCCAGCCGAGCCCGAATTTGAACCGGAGCAAAAAATTTTAAAAAGGGAACGGTTTAAAAAAATACATGTTTTTAATGAGTGTTGTTTGTTCGTTCATATTTATGTATATTTATGCATACCTTGTATACCAAGACTCTATATTTCCCAAAGATAATTAACGACCCTGATGAACTTGGTACACTTGTCGCACACAAGTTCTGAAGTCTTCTGCAAAATAATCTATTATCTTATTAAAGAAAAACGTTCTCACATTTTAAGATCAGTCCTAACTCTAAAATCAGATTTTTTGGATCTTACATTCCAAATATTTTTGACCTTAGTACAAAAACAACTTGCAAAGAAACACATTGCAGAATTGTATATTAGTGAAAAAGAATTAATGGACGAACGCTGACAATATTTTAACATTTAATATTTATTGTTATTACTAACAGATTTGTTTATGCATATGCATATGATATCTATCGCTTCGTGTGGGTCGTGGGATCATGGACTTATATTTAGATTTTAAACACAGCCAAAGAGCCAGTATTGATGAAAAGTTACTGGAAGACCTATTAATGATTAACTTAAATTAAGCTCATATATAACATTATATTAAAAACATTAAATCAATAAACATCTTTGAGAAAATGTAAAATTTACCTTTAACTTACATAAATGCTTTCCAAATTAGCGGCAAATGTCTGAGCCCCGGTTCGAACCTGAACTTGGGTTCAGCGACCTTTTAAACTCGCTCCTCAAACCCGAACCCAAAATGATTGTCGGGTTTGAGCCCCTGAGTGAACTCCTCCTGATTTTTTCGAGGTTTGCAGCCCTGAAATATCATATAACATTAGGGGGAGATACGGATAGCTTTGATCGGAGCCAACCCAGATACGGATAGCTTTGATCGGATCGGAGCCAACCCAGGGACCGAGGACCGGGAGTTGAGACCTTTCGCTATTTAATTTGCTCACTTCTGGACTCGGACCTTATCAATGATACAATTGCGGTTATGGATACATTGCATGTCGAATTTATATTCCCATTGGCCACCCATACACCACTATCTTTACGATATCAGCTGTCTTGCTGACAAAGACTTTCAGTGGAAGTAAGTAACATATACATTTTTTAAACTTTTCTCTTAAGCTGTTGTTTCAGGATCTATTCATCTGGGTTCACCAGGCAACGAGCCGGTCGCATATTATTCGGCTGTCTCTTGGCTAGGTTCTGAGTTAGCTTGGCGGGACACACACTGTGAGCTTTGTATTTATGATTTTTGCACCTGCGTATGGATCAAAGCGCATCACTTAGAATATTGGCTTTGGTCGACCTTGATTCAACTTCTAGTTTACAGTTGGCCGCCATATTATTACGAGCCTGATTGGATTTTTTGGGTAAGCCCGGCCAGCTCATCCCCCTCAGGGGGTGGATTGTGCGACCTGTGGCCATTGGGATGAAACTCGCGCGACTCTGACCTCCCATTAACCATCTGACAGCCTTTTAAACAGCAAAAAAAACAAGGACAACAACATTGCACGGACGAACAAACATTTAAGGCTCGGATGGTCCGCGCACCCACCCTTCCTGTGGCCATGTTGGTTCCTTCCTGCTTTGGCCAACCTCCTACGTTCCAGGATCATCTTACTCCATGATCCCTAAACTCCATTCTTCCCCCCTTTAAAAAAGACTGACACCAACATTTAAATGTCACTTACACCATTAATAAACAATATTTTGAATGACCAAACTTGGCATTGGATTATTCTATCTTTACCCCTAAACATAGCATCTTTTGCACCCCAATCAAATTATAGTGAGGATATGTATATAAATAAGGGAAATATTCCCGCATGCATGGAAACTATTCCAAGTGTATAATTCTAAATGGGTTGCCTGAGCAAACCACCAAAATATTTTTTTTCCAGGACTGCGCTGAGCCTTCATGTCGGCTTGTAGCGTCTGCAGCCGATTCCCAGGACGACCCTGGGTCTCGCTTTATCGCCTTGAAGCTCGAATTTGAAGCTTTCTTTTAAAAATCTCTGCCCTCGGCCAAGGGGGGCAGAGGAGGCTCCACCGCAAAAAGAGCCCGCAACGCGGGACCGTACGTTTGTCTGGGGCTAGGCTATGCATCCGCTAGCGGAATGGACTCACTCGATTTTATTATACTCTGTACCAGAGAACGGCTTCGGGTGATTGCAAAACGTTCAGAAATAATCAACACCCGAATCAACATGCCTTTGCGTTCAAACGTTCAACTTGCTCACACACACACATATTCGCTTCTGTGTTTTAATTATATAAAGCCGATCGAACCTAGTAGGCGCTCTGAGTATATTTATGTTCGCTTTCATACCAATCAATTCATATATAATATCTGCTCGTTCGGCTCAACAGGGAGTGATTAGAATGAGCGAGAATTTCCTCGTATGAGGTTTTGAGGCTGCTGGCAGAGAAATTCACGTATTTTCTATCAAATAAAATCAAAAGAATTAATATTAGCCCTTTAAGAGTAAGAAAATTAAAAACTAAGCAAATTAAATGAAATCACTTAATATTTCTTTTTTTTTAATTTTAGCTTAGAGTAAGAAAATTAAAAACTAAGCAAATTTAATCTAAATTTAGTTTAGAGTAAGAAACTTAAAAACTAACCAAATTTAATCCCAATTTAGTTTAGAGTAAGAAACTTAAAAACTAAACAAATTTAATCTAAATTAAGTTTAGAGTAAGAAACTTAAAAATTAAGCAAATTTAATCTAAATTTAGTTAAGAGTGAGAAACTTAAAAACTAATCAAATTTAATCTAAATTTAGTTTAGAGTAAGAAAATTAAAATCAAATTGTAGTCCATTAATTTCTATTGCAGAAATATTAAGCTGTCTACCGACTTTGGTCCAAGACGGTTTCTCTTTTCAGTTATTACGTTGCCAGCCAATGAAAATTCTCGTTCTGGAGCTGCACTGCTAGCCGGAATTGAATGAACTTTCAAAGCCAATTTACAAAGATGTGGATAACACTTTTCACTAATTTTCCACCATTTTATAACATTGAAGTCATCAGTTATTTCAACGCTTTCCTTACAATAGTTTTCAATCTCATCTGCAGGTGATTTTAGAGTGTTCAATGTAGATTTCTTAAATAAGTGGGGGAAAAAGAAATGAACATCATTTATTTGATGATTGGTTGTTTAATTTGCAGATTCTACATTAGAGTCTAATGGACAATTGCTTTCAGGAAATGAAAATTGGGACTGACTGGAATGGAATTAGATGACGTCGCTAGACAAATATTAACCTTATCCATTTGAAAAACGCAGAACTTCTTTATATCATTTATATCTGATGGTTGCATGTTTAACGCAGGCATCGGCATAAGAAGATGGCAGTTTTATGCCAAAGAATTAGATTTGGAACCCAAAAGTGATCAATATTGCTTATGATGTTTTCTTTCAATGACAGTATGGAAGGAATATCCGATTCTTTAGGCGTACACGGGTGCTTAATTTTTTTAATTGACGGTACGACGAAACATAAAGAGGGAGAACTGCAAAGCTGTAATTTTTTAAACACAACTTCAAAATCACTGCATAAGTCATCTAGCTGTTTAAGCGTTGTAGTACTAATAAGTAATAATCGTTGACTTTCTTGCCTCTCGTTAAAAACTTCGTTTATTTGAAACCAATTGTCTACTATATACTTAAACATTGCGAAGTTGGAGTTCCAGCGTGTCGGACATTAGTTTTTTAAAGAAGTTTGTAACTGGTGTTGCAAGTTGGCTTTTTTAAAATATTGAGCAATATTTTTGCACGTCTCTGCAAGTTCTGTAAGCTCTGAAGTTTCTTTAAAAGAGTGTTCCAAAACGTTTGCAAACAAATGGCTGCTGCATTTTAGTCTAATCTTTTTCTCCAAGCCTCTGTCTGTTACAAACTTTATTTCATTCATATTACTGATTCCAAACTCACTAAACAAAGTGTTTACTTTTCTCAATATATTAGCACCAGTTGAGCGCCGGAAATCCATTGATTTCAAACCCAAAATTATGTCCATTAGTTTAAAATCTTTTTGGTAGTGAAAAGTCACTCCTAACAAGTTTCTGTATACATAATTGTCTGCCCAAATGTCTATTGTAGCAGATGCTCCTCCACTGTGCAAAACAGCAGCTATTTCATCTTTAATCTGGTTCTTTTTCTCATCTGCTATCTTCTGCGTTGTACGTGAAAGCGTTGTCGCATCAGGAAGCAGGTCCTTAACGTCAACATTTTCTCCATATTTAGCTCCAATTTTTATTAGAAACTTTGCGAGCTTAGCAAAGCCAGAGCCATTGACAGCTGAGAATGGTTGGCAATCTTCAGAAACCCATCCAACACGGGTGTCAATGGTGGCCTTTTTGTCTTCTGCCGTTACAGTTTTCAAACTTTTGACTCCTTAAGTGATTGACAGCATTTATGTCTTCTCAAATTTGAAGATTGTTTTGGCGAATATTTTAAAAGTTGTTTACAGGACGTGCAGTATAAATATTCTTCCAAAATATTTCCATCCTCCTTAACAATTTCAGAAAGTATATTCCATAATACACTTCGTCCCTTATGTCGCGAGGACAAGATGTACAAATTGTTGCCAATTTGCTCTAAAATAAAAGCTTTGCCAAACATTTTAAAAAATAAAAATAAAAATAGAAATAAAAACGAAAATTAAAAAATAAAACACAAAACAAAAAACAATACAAAAATTAAAATCGGGGCAACGTCCTATCTCTTTGAGCATTGTATGCCGAATGCTTAAAAATCAGCAATCTTGATGTTATGAATACATGTTCAATCAGCCTACTTGAACACAACCGATTGAAGCGTTCCTTGGTATGATGTTGAGTGCTTTGAACGGAAACTTTTGTTGTATGAATGAATATGAACAATACATGTTGCAACATCGGCATGTGATCAACCGATTGATGCGTTAGCTGGTATGATGTTGAGTTAAATCAACGGCATGCTTTGTTAATTGATTAATTGTGAGTGTAAACTATGTGTATGATGAAATCAAGAAAAAAAATGATTTTTGCAGTTCTCTGCTCTGTACCGTAGGTACATAGAATATAATACGTTTGTGCCAAAGTATGTAACAGCCAGAAGGAAGCATCTCCGACACCATAAAGTTTATATATTATTGATCAGCATCAACAGCCGAGTCGATATAGTCGTCCGAGTCGTCAGTTTTTAAGACAGATGGTTTGTTGCTTCTAGACATATTTAGTAATCAGGATAAATTATCGATCCGCCAAAAGAGTGGTGAAAATCGAATAGACTGTTGTCGAGTTATCATCAAAAGACTGTTCGCTGCTGCAGCGCAGCATCAAAATTTATGCTGAGCGTCTAATTTCGTTGGTACAGAGTAAGTTATAGTCGGGCTCGACCGACTTTCTCTCTTGTTTTTTCTTGTCGACGGCAGCAGCCGTGGAGCCAGGCATTTTCCACAATCCTTCGCTCTGCCACAGGGATAGCTTTTGGAGCGCTCCTCCGTCTCATCCGGCCACGGGGATTTGATGATCTGCATATCTGGTGGATTGGCCTTTTTTTTCCTATCGATAACACACACATTACTTTATCTCCCAAACCCGAGCTGCCTGCGCTACTAACCAGAGCTGGGAATGCTGATTAAAATTTGTTTCCATTAAATTATTTAACATAGCTAAATACTCAAGTACTAATCAATTATTTGATTTAAATTAGTTAAATGCTTCAATTACTATTAAATCTTGTTGAAATTTGCTTACATTTTAGCTCAACTATTTTTTCGTGTCAATTGAATTTTAGTTGAATTTGTCTATTAAAATTTAGAATTAGTTGAAAATTCAAGCTTTAAGTCAACTATTAGTGGCAGTCAAGTGCCAGCTGATACTTATTTATTTATTTTCCTTCCATTAAAATTTTGCTTGAGATATTTCCCTTCCATTAAATTTTCAATTGGGATTTTTTACTCCAGCCAAATTTTAATTGAAAAATCTTCCTAACATTAAATTTTCAATTATGACTTTTCACACCAGCTAAGCAGACAAACGTTCTCACAGTTGAGGTAAGTAAAAAATAAAATTGATAATGGTATTTAAAAACTAATCACAACTTGTCACAAAAAAGTGGGGTGGGTTTTGGGTGTGTGTGTGGTGATGTCTCTCCCGTGCCACCGCACCAAGTCTTTTGAAGAAGATATATTCTTGGAATCGAAAATTTTATGCTTGCTGCCAAGACGATATATTCTTCACATCGAGATTATTTATTCTTGCAGCCAAGTAGATCTTTTCTTGGATCCAAGAAGATTTCTCCTTGATACCAATTCTAAAACCAAGAATACTCTTCTCAAAAATCTATTTTTGACTTCAGTATTTTTCTTCTTGGTTCCAAGAATATTCCTTCTTACCGTACTTTCAACATTAAATATTCTTGATATCAAGAACGATCTTCTTTTTTAAAATTTTTATTTATTAAAATTGTCGAGATTTTTGTAACGCATAGAAGGGAGCATCTCCGACCACATAAAGTATATATTCTTGATCAGTATGACAAGCTGAATTTATTTTGCCATGTCCGTCAGTCCGTCTCATTTGTAATGGAAACAGGGTATAAAAACCGTTTGTGATAGTGACGACAGCTTCAAAAACAAAGATGTTGTTCCTGATGAAAGTCCTGGGCATAAGAGTATTTATTTCTTCTGCAGAGAACAATGTAGTAAAAAATAACTATAAATAGCTAAAAAATATTATGAATGAGGCTAAGGAACATCGTTTCATTTATTATTAAGTAATTAATTTTTTATTAAATTTTTTTTATTTAAATGACAAATTATTGTTTGCCTTTAACAAAACGAGCATTGTAAAGTGTTCATCAGACAGAGCATTGCGGTGAGGGGTGTTTACAAATCCTGCGTAGGAAAATAATCGCTCCACTCGAGCTGACGACGGCAATGGGGTATTATATTTAATGAACATTGCCTTAATTGTCGGATATTTCAAAAGGCATTTTAGTGTTGTATCTTTATGTGTAAGATAAATTTCCAATTCTCTCCTTATCTCGGGTTGTGCACTATTTTGTTAGGCTATAATGAATTGTAAATTATGTTGGCATCGCTTATCGATATTCGATTACAAAGTCAGCTATTCGCCATCGAAACCCGGAAAATTAACAAGACTTCACCTGAAAATCAGGGCTGCAAACCTGGAACAAATCAGGAGTTGTTCACTCCGTTTGGGTTCACCTGCGGGTTCAATTAGCGGGTTCAACAGGTCGCTGAACCCAGGTTCGGGATCGAACCGGGGCTCACTCCTTGTTACAAGGTTATCATTAATATGTCTTCCAGTAACTTTTTATCAATACAGGCTCTTTTGCTGGATAAAACAAACTTAAGGGTACATAAAGCGCGCTTGACTGATACTTGTGTTGCACGAACAGATAATACAAGAAATGCGGCATCTATAAGTTCTTTACAATAATAGTTTTCCCGCAACTTTAAATCAATAAAATTTTGAGGCAATCTTTGAATTCCGTCAAAAGGAGCAATAAAGTCGTTTCGTTCTCTACGTAGAAATTTCAACTTCCTATTCACTTGTATGGTCGTTACTTATCTAATGAAGTACTACAGTCTTTGGTACATGTATGCATATTTGTACATAAATATTTACGAACATTTAACCACCAATTAAAAACCTGCATGTTTTCTTTAATAACAGCTAGAAAAATGTAGGATAAATTTATTGCTGAACCAAACCCTTCTTTAATTTTTTTTTACTCCGGTTCGGGTTCGGTTCCGAATTCCCAAATATCCCGGAGCCTCCGATTCCGGAGCGGTTCGACTCCAAACCGGTTTACAGACTTTTGTTTTTTATGAAAATTTCTCATAACATATAGACTGGTGTGAAAAGTCCCAATTGAAAATTCAATTCAAATGAAATATCCCAGATACATTTTGACTGGTTGTGAAAAGTCCCAATTGAAAATTTAACAACTAAAATTCAATTGACACGAAAAAATAGTTGAGCTAAAATGTAAGCAAATTTCAACAAGACTTAATGATAATTGAAAAGTTCAACTATTTAGATCAAGTAATTGTTTCTAGCTTGGAAAACTCCATTATTAAAAAAACATTTTTTTTGGGTGTGAGGTGCGTTTGCCGCCGACTCCAGTGGAACCTTCCCTGCATTTAACCTCCCCGGCCCCATTTAGCCTCACCCCCTGGCCGTTGTGTCGCTTCCGTTTGTTTTAAGGGCAATGCCCTAATCGAAGGCCATGGCCTTATTTCCTTTGAGGTGTGGGTGCGAAACTGACTGGTTCAACTACGTGTGGCTGATCTCCACTCCCATACATGTATCATAATCTAATACTTGCGTAGTAAACAGACACACACACGAATAAACTTACAAGCATATACCCAGA
Source organism: Lordiphosa fenestrarum (assembly GCA_035044985.1). Classification (NCBI taxonomy): domain Eukaryota; kingdom Metazoa; phylum Arthropoda; class Insecta; order Diptera; family Drosophilidae; genus Lordiphosa; species Lordiphosa fenestrarum. Next base: position 28,837 of record JAWNNO010006141.1, read on the forward strand.
CACAAATTCAAACCCATAAATGTGTTCAAAGATATTTAAACAAGGGCATTTGAAGCCAGGTACTTGCTTGTAGTTCAAGTGTGCTTGTCACTAAAAATATAGTATACGATAAAACAACCCTTGTATGGACACATCTGGTAGCATTAAAAACACTCAAACAACATATGTATATTGTAAATGTTGCTAGGACTATTCAAAATGTTGAGTGGGACGATCCCAAAATTACTATATAAACCGATCAAAAACTAAATAAAGACATTCATTTTACAACCGCTCCTAGCTGAGCTGCTTGAGTCACACAAATGCCTATGTTTTTGGTAACAGTAAAAATTCTGGCATGACCATAAAACAGAAATCGCTGATGCAGCTCAACTTTCCGGCTCTCAAGTTATAAAATGAGAAAAGAAAGAAAAGCATTTTTGACTTCACTC